>ONZH01021004.1:187500-213312 GCA_900303285.1 Rhinella marina | reverse complement strand
TTATTATGAATGTTCGCATTAGCGTACGCATTACTTTAAATTCTCAAATATGCGTATATTTTGCGTCGCTGTTGTTGAAGTCACTTTGATTTTTTCTACTTTTTTCATTGTAATAGCAACTGCAAGTAAACGAAACTATACCCTACCAGACTCCCATTATTGTTGCAGCAATTATTCAGCCGTTATAGCAAGGTTCGTTTTAGGTTCGGTTCGTACGAATCCGAACTTCAAGAAAATTCGCCGAACCGAACTTTTCAAAAGTTCGCTCATCCCTACCACTGTCTTTGAATTACAGACAACACGCCTACCATTTTGCTATAACCTTTCCATTATGTGTGTGACTGTGTACTAAACTTGTAACTTTTTATTTAGGAAAATTGTGTTTACATTATGCCTCATAATAAAATGTCTGAAATATGGAAAGGTTCTAATGAATGACTGAATGGTCTAATGAATGTGGGTAGTAGCATCACTAGCTATCCAGTCAGCAGTATTACCAAAAGTAGTAGGCCCCAGTTGTCCCTGGCTTCGGAAAGACACAACATTATCATTGAGGAGAAAGAGGATGAGATTGTGGATTGGATGGCTAACTCCTCCTCTCAATCACAGTAGGATGACTTGGAGGTGAATTCTGAGACTGACACATGTCTTGGAGCAGGAGTCATAGCATTCCTCCTGCTCCTCCCCCTTGCAGGCCCAGAGAAGCTTGTCATTGGTGTACTCTGTTTTCAATGCCCCTTTCTAGTAAGGCTACTTTCACACTAGCGTTTTAAAATTCCGGTATTGAGTTCCGTCATAAGGGCTCAATACCGGAATAAAACGCTTCAGTTTTGTCCCCATTCATTGTCAATGGGGACAAAACTGAACTGAAGACAACGGAGGCTCCTGAAAGCATTCCGCTCCGTCTTCAGACCAGAGAACAAACCGCAGCATGCTGCGGTTTGCTCTCCGGTCCAGGCATCCGCACCAAGACGGATCCGGAATGACCCCCAATGCAAGTCAATGGGGGTGGATCCATCTGGTGTGACCATAATGGTAACCGGATCCGCCCTCCATTGACTTTCAATGGAGTTCATTACGGATCCGGCTACACATACACACATACAGACACAGACATATACATACACATAAACATACACAGACATATACACATACAAACACACATACATACTTACATGCTCCCGGCAGGCCTTCGGAGCGTCGGAGGGACAGGACGGCGCGCACAGATGACGATTCCACCAGGCGCCCAGCAGAGGGCGCTGTGGGGAATTGTCACCTGTGCGAGCCGTCCTGTCCCTCCGACGCTCCGAAGACCTGCCGGGAGCATGTAAGTATGTATGTGTATGTATGTACTGTGTGACATGTGTGGGGCCGGAGCGCGGTTCCGGCTCCACACATGTCACTGCGGCAGGCCTGATCCGGCAGCACCCTTCACCTGCCGGATCAGGCCTGCCGCCAGTGTGAAAGTAGCCTAAGACACCTTCTATTTCCCTAAGAAGAGACAACCAAACTCCTCTACACACCACTTCAGATAGTCAAGAGAGTCTTCCTGTTGACGACTTGTGTGAGAGCAGTCAGCGTATGTTCTGCCCTGAGGAGAAGGTCCAGTGAGAAGAGGGGGATCCCATGCATAGCTGTGTTGGTGGCACCCATAGCCATGGTATTGGCAGTGGGGGCAATGGTAGTGACAGAGACACTCTGGGCAATTACATAGCAGGAATCGGGAGGGAGGCCAAGGAGCCCACAATGATATATCACAGTCTGATAAAAGTGGCAGGGAGGGTAAGAACTATGACAATGATTTTGTGTTGGACAGGATCTCGGAGCTAAATCCAAGTGCTGAGAAGGAGAGTGACGGCCATTGAGGCAATAGAGAGCGGAGGTAATGTATGGTCAAAACCTCCAAAAGAACGGGCAGGGCCAGATCTTGTCCAATTGTGGGAACAGGCGCAATTGTTATAGTGGTCACAAGCTCAAAATGTGCTAGACCTAGACCAAGCTTGGCTGCCTCTTGCTCTATGCGATCATCTCCCGTATACTGTTTTTTTCTTCACAAGGCCAGCACACAAAACCACAGCGGTAATGTGATCCGAGCGATATGGTGGGACGCTATCTGCCCCCTATAAGGGACATGCAACGGTGCGGTGTGTTTGTTAACGTTGCCAACCATTAGAGATTAGCGAATCTATTCGGCGCTTCGTAGATTCGTATCAAATCTTGGAAATTTTCTTCTCCGAAGCAAATCCAAATTTTGTCGGATTCGCTTCGTATTATTCGTAAACGTACGCAAAAATTTGACCGCTAACTATACGTAAGATATGTATGAAACGTAAGTAAATTTACGCATTCTGCGTACAGCAGGAAAATGACGTTCCACCCCCGCAAGAGCGGGAAAGTTTAGATACGCCCCCCTCAGAACTGGGAAAAAACAATAGTACGCTGAGGATTGGTACACACTTTTGTACACTCATGCGTACGTGTTCACATAAGTTGAGTACCTTTAACAAGTGTACGTTTGTTATTAGTGTGTAAATGTTCACAAAACACCACATAATAACGTATAATTTGTACGCAGCTTCGTCGAATAAATTCGTATTCATTCGAATCTTGTGAAAACTTCAACGAATATTTGGCGAAGCAAATTTTGGATGATTGGCTCATCTCTACCAACCATGTGTTTACCTATAGCTTAGGGAGGGGGGGAGAGAAAAAGCAAACAATTATATAAATTTCACAAAAAGAGAAAAATTGAGTCCTAGGAGACTAGAGGGCAATTGGAGCAACTTTGTTTTGGGAATTGGGTCTGAATTGAACATTTTGAAATTTATCGAACCTGCAACTAACTGAAAGGTTCGCTCATTTCAAGTTCCATAATAGGAAAAGTAAAAAAATTTTATTGCTCCATCCATGCCCAAGGCCCTGTTCACACTGTAGACAGAGCCTCCATCAGCAGTCCTGTAGATTTGCAAGCATTAGGACAACAGAAATCATAACGGAAACTGATGGACCACTTTGTAAGAACATCAATGTAAACTATTAGGGCATTGGTGGCAAATGACATATGACGATTAGAGCGTTGTGACTTCTGTTTGATGTTCATTCATTCACAACCTTGGAGATCCTCCGCAAGTAATGGTCGGTCCTCACAGCATTTGTGTAGATGATTGGCATCTGGAAAAAATTTTTTTGTGGAAACAGAGTAAAATGTAAAAAGATCATAAGACAACCTTTTCTGGATGGAATCAATCCATGGGCTTCTGTGCAAAGACAAAGTTCCAAGCACCTTCAGTGGTGGACTATTCTGACATTTCACTATTGGATCTTATCTCTTCTATGTACACCACATGTTATTAAAACGACTCCAGCTCCCATAGCCACCACCAGGGCAACATAGCTGGTACTGCTGTTAGGAGCCCAGGAAAATAAGGAGCCCAAACTCCCTTGTGGACATTTACCCTCCTGCAACTCATCACTTATAGAAGCGCCAAAAATGTTTTGGTTTCAAACATGGTGTCCTTTATTTTACTTGCTTCTGCTTGCCTTTGGAGCCATTAAATATTTAGTATGGGGCAAGGGGGCCACATAAATATCACATTTTCCTTCATTTTAAAACCCATAGGTCCCTCTGATTGAGAAGACCAGGTAGCCACCAAACATATGCAGTAGGGTACAAGATGGAGGTTTTTGGTCACATTAGAAACTTCAAGGGCCCTTTTTTTCCATACATGGGTCAAGTAATTTCTAATGGTGGCCCCGCCCACTCCCGCGCACTATTAACAGTTAGTTTTATATTTTTGGCTGGGAATCTACTAGAAATATTATTTGCTGCACTAAACAAATCCCCACACATAGAATTACACCAAAAACCACCTATACATTCAGCTATAAATACTCCTAATGAACACAATGGGTTATTTTTGGATTTTTGGAATATTTAATCTAGTTACAGCTTCTAGAAATTGAAATGTTTCTCCTGTGTGGGATGCAGATCTCAGTGCCTGCTATGCATAATAATGACAAGGAGCGATGGAAGGAGTGTAAAGATTCCATTTTTTTCCATTTTCAGCTAAAATCTGCTTTTATAACCTTTGCAGAATGAATCACACATCTGAATAGATATTGAGGTCCACCTCTTCACCCAGGAATGGTCATCTTTGGTCTTGGGGACTACATTTGTAGTAGCTTTTTTCGGTGGATACGGTATTCATTTTTGTTGCAAGAAAAAAAAGTACCCTTGACAACCTCAGCTACAGACAACATGATAGATGCCCCAATGTAGATCTGGCATGGGGTGATTGGACTGAACAAATTTTGGACCTTTTCTGTATGTAACTCTTCCAATTCTGGCCAAACTATTAGTCATATCATAAACCATTTGGTGTTGGCTTGACTGGAATCCCCTGGTCTTCATCCATAAAGGGCTTCTCTTGGATTTACATATTGGTCATTTGGACAGATCTTCAATATGAGATCAACTGGAGTCAGACTCCTGGCACCACTGCCAAATAGCAGTTTAAGGAGGCTGCAGCGCTCCTGTGAGTGCTGCAGCCTCCTTGCAGCTTACCAAGCACAGCGTTGTACATTGTATAGCCATGTTCTTGGTATTGAAGGGAGTTGAGCTGCTCCTAGGCCATGTGATCCATGAACGTGACGTTACTGCAACGCAACCGCTTTGTACAGCTGATTGGTAGAGGTTTCAGGAGTGGCATAGGAAATAACAAGTAGATTGGTGGGGTCCTACTTCTGTGACCTCCACCAATCATCAGAACGGGGACCCTCTACCCCTTGGAGCTCCCAAAATGAATGGAGTAGAAGGTTGGGCATGCACACTGCAGCTCCATTCATCTCTATGGGTGTTCCAGAAATAGCAAAGCTCTGTACTCGGCTGTCTCTGGAACTCCCATAGAAATAAATGGAGTGGTAGCGTGCATGCTCCGTATGGGGTCCCCATTGTCATAATCGATGAGGTCCCAGTGATAGGCTCTCACCAATTTAATAGTTATGCCCTATCCATATAGCTTGTAACAAATGGAATACAACCCTAAAGACCCTGTGTCACCTTCTAAATTTTCAAATAGTAAGTGGCGGAATATGAGGAAGAGAAAAATTAATAACTCTGTAAACTAATTAGGTCAGATGATCCTTTTGGTGCTTCTAAATGGCCAAAGAGGCTTCAGGATGGAACATAATGGACAAGGCAGGAGATGTGCGGTTATGTAGGGACAAAAGTAGCGTCAACAGCAGAACAGTGTTGAACATGATGGACAGGACAGGAGGTGTGCGGCTGTGTAGGGTTAGTAGTAGTGGCAGCATATTGTTAGGAGTAATTGGAGCAGGAGAAGGAGGAGCGGATGATGTGGGTGGTGATTATGACAACAATAACCATGCCCAACTTGTAGATGTGGTCTGACTACTTGGATGATAATGGAGAGGAAGGGAACTGTTTTGAGCACAATCCTGGCCAGTACGATTTTCCCATATGAGCATGTGATGCTGCTTAGCACACTGGAGGAGAGCTGCAGTATCCACATTTGTGTCTGAAGGGCAAGCACACTACAATGGTTTTCTCAGCTGGCAATGTAGAGATACCTGCACCAGCAGCACTCACAAGATATCTGCCACCACCACCACTCAAGCTTACCCTAGGTCTGACAGTTTTTGAACAGCAGCACCCTTACCTGCTCCCGAGCTGACCACAGTAGAAGTGGATTGGCCCCAACAGGTTTTTTTTAATGTTTTGGCCGTAACATAGTAACATAGTTTATAAGGCCGAAAAAAGACATCTGTCCATTCAGTTCGGCCTGTTAACCTGCAAGTTGATCCAGAGGAAGGCAAAAAAAACCCTGTGAGGTAGAAGCCAATTTTCCCCACTTTAGGGGAAAAAATTCCTTCCCGACTCCAATCAGACATCAGAATAACTCCCTGGATCAACGACCCCTCTCTAGTAACTATAACCTGTAATATTATTACCTCCAGAAATACATCCAGGCCCCTCCTGATCTCTTTTAGTGAACTTACCATCACCACCTCCTCAGGCAGAGAGTTCCATAGTCTCACTGCTCTTACCGTAAAGAATCCTCTTCTATGTTTGTGTACAAACCTTCTTTCCTCCAGACGCAGAGGATGTCCCCTCGTCACAGTCACAGTCCTCGGGATAAATAGATGATGGGAGAGATCTCTGTACTGACCTCTGATATATTTATACATAGTTATTAGATCTCCACTCAGTCGTCTTTTTTCTAAAGTAAATAACCCTAATTTTGATAATCTTTCAGGGTACTGTAGTCCACCCATTCCAGTTATTACTTTAGTTGCCCTCCTCTGAACCCTCTCCAGCTCTGCTATGTCTGCCTTGTTCACAGGAGCCCAGAAGCTGTAGGCTGATTGCGCTGTTTATCGTAGCCACCACCATCCTCTTCTGATGTCACCATCTTTTCAACACCCTTATCTGGTTTCCAAGTCTTGTCAAACACACATTCATCCTGAGCTGAGATCTGATTGTTGGTCTGATCTGAAGTCTTATTGGGGTCTTATTAACATTTTAACAATTTAACATTTGAGGTCTGATTGGGGCTGTGAGCTGAGGTCTGATTAACATTGGGGGTCTGATTGGTGGTCTGATCTGAGGTCTAATGAAAAATATTTTTTTCTTATTCTCCCCCTTTAAAACTCAGGTGTATCTTATAGGATGAAAAATATGGTATATCAAGCTTAAAGCAAAGGGGAGTTCTGCTGCAACTCTCTCCCTATCACAGCTCAGGAGACAGTTGGAGGATGAAACTGAGCATGTGCAGCCATCCCAGCAAGCTGGACAAAAAAAATACAAGAAAAAACAAGCAGCAGGGGGCGCTATACAGATACATTTTATAGAATAACTCAGTGGCTATTCTAAATTTTTAATTACATGCAATTACAAAAGTATTTGTATATAGTTGCTGGTTTAAAAACTGCAGAATTTTTGTTGTGTGACAACCCCTTTGATATATCTTTATAGAGGTCGGTACTCTGTTTTTCTGGTACAGAGCCCCAAATTTCCTGAACAGACATAAAAGAAAATGATTACATTCTGACTACATGCAGTCACCACTAGAGGGAGCAAAGGAGCTAATTTCATTCCTGCCTCTTTTTTTAGACTATGATACACACATGGACAACACTGTTGTTATCCTTCAGTTAAAAAAAAGAAAGCCCACAATGGTCAATAATCATTTTAAAACTGAACTAATGAAACTGGCCTGGACAAAAATGATGGCACCCCAAGAAAAGACTGAAAATAATTTGTCCATTTGTTAGCAGTGTTCCTGGGGATGTCTCCAGCTCTGATGGGCGGGCTTTAGCGCTGCCCTAGACATTTTACAGGCTAGGGCTGTGCTAAAGCCCGTCTATTAGTGCCGATGACGTCACTGCTGCTGGGTGGAAGCCTCCACCTAGCAGTCCCTATGGAGAGCCCTGTACATCACCAGATCTCCTTAAAATGCCTTTGCCCTGCACGATTCAACGCAGGGCATAGGAGAGCATCAGAGCATGAAATGCTCAGATTCTCATATCAGGCGGGCTGCCTGGGTCAAAATGTGGGTATGTCCATGTTCAGCTCTGAACTCAGACAAACCTTTTAACGGGTGAAAAGTAGTTACTGTGTTGTTTGGTTTCATGGTGGGTGCCACACTGAACATGGACCAAAGGAAGCTAAGGAGAGAGTTGTCTCAGGAGATTAGAAATAAAATTATAAACAACCATGTTATAGGCTATAAGACCATCTCCAAACAGCTTGATGTTACTACCGTTGCACATATTATTCAGAAGTTTAAAAGAAAAATATTCTACAGTTTTTAAACCAACACCTGGATCTGATTTCTTTTGTAATTGCATGTAATTAAAAATTTAGCATAGCCACTGAGTTATTCAATAAAATGTATCTGTATAGCGCCACCTGCTGTTTGTTCTTTTCCTTATTTCTTTGTCCTGCTCACTGAGAAGGCCGCACATGCTCAGTTTCATACTTCAACTGCCTCCTGAGCTGTCATAGGGAGAGTATGGACACGCCCACTGAGCTGTGATAGGGAGAGCATGGACACACCTCCTGAGCTGTGATAGGGAGAGCATAGACACGCCACCTGAGCTGTGGTAGGGAGAACATGGACACACCCCCTGAGCTGTGATAGGTAGAGCTGAGACACGCCCCTTAGCTGCAGCAGAAAAGACACTCCCCTTGAGCTGTCAGCTTGATATAAATCTAGCAGTGAAAAGAATGTGGAGATCTCTGGATCCATGGGAGGTACAGGGCTGGTTCTAGCTTTGTTAGAAAGAGATTGTCATGTTCTATATGATGTCTGATTTTCATTTTTTATATTTACATTTTACATCATGAGAACTCCTTTAAAGTCTATGGGACTGTAATCAACCTCCCTGACCGTGGCCACAACAGGAAAATTGATGACAAATTAGAGACAGATAATGTAAATGGTAACCAAAGAGCCAGAACAACGCCCAAAGAGATAAACATGGCAGATCCTGGCCGGGATCTTATATAGTGCCTACGACCCGTCCACTGACGTCACAGCTATTGTCCCTCATGATTTGCTGAGGATGACTGCAAGGCATTATGGGCAGGGTCATTTGACCCTCAACCTCCATCTTAATCTTCTCCACTTTACTGAATTGATATGATCAATGGAAGACACTACTTTGAGCAATTTGTGCAGGAGGAATCCCAAAAAGTTTTATAGGAAATTCATAATGAATTTTATTTGTGTGGAACGGATTTCCTCATCTTTACTGGCCGTAAGGGAGACCAGCCTTGGCTAGTGATTGGCTGAGGAGCCACTTCCTGTGTGTCAAGAAGAACCAGGAAGTAGAAGGCAGCAGGGGAAGTGCTGCAATGGGAGCAACAGGAGATCGGTGAGAGTAATTTTTTTACTTCTTTTAGAGAATTCTGAACTTTTTCTCAACATTTGTATTGGCAGGCTATCCCTTCAATGCTAAATAGAGGGAGCAGAACACATTTAGAAATTCATAAGTTTCATCATCAAGTATAATTTCATGAATGCGCATTTTTTATTTGTTTTTGGTGTTCTAGTACAAATCCGCATCTGCCGGTTTATATGTATTATTAATAGTTACAAAAGACGAATAAATATCATGCATGCATAATTAAGGCTTTGTCTGTTTAATATGCTGGATGAGTGATACCCAACTATAACATTCATTACCTATAGTGTTCTATAGATGTAATTACCCCGTACAAGCCAAATGGTTCTTCTCATTAGAACCCCTCGTGGAAAAGAGAAAAGACTCCTTACAAGATGAATAATAACATTCATCTTAATGAGCGCGAGCAGCGTGGTGCTGTCTTCTGCTCAACCAAAACAACTTGATGACTAATTCAGATTACTCATCAATTCAGATTAGTCAGCAGGAGAAGCGAAGAGAGTGTGTAAAGCAGCCAATGAAACCAATGCAACAGCACTGGCTTAAAGGGAATGTCTACCTTTTACTGTAACACCATTTCAGTTTTAGGTCCAAAAGTGTGTACTGATTAATTTTTTTTAAAGGGGTTATCCCATGACTAATAAAAGATTAAAATCAAACATACTATAGTAGATCTTTTTCTAACAAAATTAGATCCAGAGATCTCCCCATTCATTGCTCTACTAGATTTATCATATTTTTCATCCTATAAGACGCACTTTTTCCCCCCAAAGTGGGGGGGGGGTGGAAATGTCAGTGCGTCTTATGGGCTGAATAGTTATATTATATATTATGGAAGAGCTCATTAGTACTGGAGGACTGGGAAGTGGTGAATGCAGTGCTCCCCAGGCTCTGTACTCACCGCTTCCGGGTCCTCTGCTGTCAGCTGTGCTGTAACCTCATGCTGTGCGCATCGGGTCACAGCACACCAGGAAGAAGAAGTGAAATGGATCCTAGGAGCAGCGGCATCCGAAGCAGGAGAGGTTAGTTATTTTTTTTTATTTGCTGAGGCAAAGGGGTCTGATCTGAGGCATGGGGGTCTGATCTGAGGCATGGGGGTCTGATCTGAGGCATGTGGGTCTGATCTGAGGCATGGGGGTATGATCTGAGGGATAGGGGATGATCTGAGGCATGGGGTCTGATCTGAGGCATGGGGGTATGATCTGAGGGATAGGGGATGATCTGAGGCATGGGGGCTGATCTGAGGCATGCGGATATGATCTGAGGCATGGGGGCTGATCCGAGGCATGGGGTCTGATCTGAGACATGAAGGTCTCATCTAAGGTATGGGGCTCTTATCTGAAGTCTGATTGGGGGTCATTCACATCGGGTTCTGAGCTGAGATCTGATTGTTGGTCTGATCTGAGGTCTTATTGGGGTCTTATTAACATTTTAACAATTTAACATTTGAGGTCTGATTGGGGCTGTGAGCTGAGGTCTGATTAACATTTGGGTTCTGATTGGTGGTCTGATCTGAGGACTAATGAAAAATATTTTTTTCTTATTCTCCCACTTTAAAACTCAGGTGTATCTTATAGGATGAAAAATATGGTATATCAAGCTTACAGCTCAAGGGGAGTTCTCCTGCAACTATCTCCCTATCACAGCTCAGGAGACAGTTGGAGGATGAAACTGAGCATGTGCAGCCATCCCAGTAAGCTGGACAAAAAATATAAGAAAAAACAAGCAGCAGGGGGTGCTATACAGATACATTTTATAGAATAACTCAATGGCTATGCTAAATTTTTAATTACATGCAATTACAAAAGTATTCAGATATAGGTGCTGGTTTAAAAACTGCAGAATTTTTGTTGTGTGACACCCCTTTAATATATCTTTATAGAGGCCAGTACTCTGTTTTTCTGGTACAGAGCCCCAAATTTCCTGAACAGACATAAAAGAAAATGATTACATTCTGACTACATGCAGTCACCACTAGAGGGAGCAAAGGAGCTAATTGCAGTTTATACTGGGATCAGTTAACATAGAATGATTAACCCTAGCGGGCAGTATGCTGGGTTTAATAGGGATGATCATACCGACAGATGCTCTTTAAATTATAAATAATAAATTATCTGTCACGGGGGAGACAAGGGAAGGTGCGCCCTGTACTGAATACCCCCCCGTTCTCTCCCTGCCTGCTTGCCTCAGTTGGCCCTAGGCGGCCGCGGACAACCACGGTGACGGTCCCTTCTCTGTATAAGTGCACAGGGAGGAACAGGGAACAATTGGAGAGACAAACACAGACGAAACAAACACAATATTAGAATAGTCAGCAAGCCGGGTCATACACAGGAGATAACGTCAATACCGGGGGTGAAGCAAAGAGAGGTCGAAGTCCAAAGTCCAAGGTCAGGGTCAAACAGCAATCAAACACTAGGTCGCACAAGCACTGATCAAAGTAGTAACGCTAATCACAGGCAATTAGGGAGGACAACTAGTGGCTTTAAATAGCCCTCCACTGGGTCATGTGACGGGGCCAGCGTCACATGACCTCATTTGCATACCGAGCGCTGGCCAAACGTGACCAGCGCTCAAATATGCACCAAATTTGGTCATGTGGCGTGGCCAGCGCCACATGACCCAAAACCAGGTATATAATAAATGTTCTGAGCGCTGGTTGCCCGGACCAGCGCTCAGATGTCCCCGCCTGCTCGTTAACTAGGGGGGCGGGGAGGACGCCGGACGCGCTGTATCAGTGCCCGTGCCGGACCCTCTCCTGTGAGTGTCGTCATGGAGACGAGGACGCATCCTGCGTCCTCGCTCCGGCGCACTCCTGGGAGACCGGCGGCACGGCAGAGGGGAAGCGCGCCGCCGGCTCCCCGTTACAGTACCCCCCCCTTCACGAGGGGCCACCGGACCCTTAGCTGGAGGAACCGGCTTTTCAGGATGCTGTCGATGAAAACTCCTAACAAGTGCGTCTGCATGCATCCTGCTCAGCGGTACCCAAGATCTGTCCTCAGGCCCAAATCCCCTCCAGTGTACAAGGTACTGGAAGGAATTCCGGACTTTCCTAACGTCAATGATTCTATGAATCTCGTGCTCCACTTGTCCCTCCACCTCGACCGGAGGCGGGGGCAGTTCCTCTGGACCAGCGGGAGCAACATAACGCTTAAGCAAAGACATATGAAAAACATTGTGAACACGAAGGGAGTCAGGTAAACACAATTCAAACGACACCGGATTGATCACCTTGGTGATCCTGTATGGACCAATGAAGCGAGGCGCAAACTTATAGGATGGTACTTTCATACGTAGATTTTTAGTTGACAACCATACCATGTCCCCCACCTTGAAATTCACACCCTTAGAACGTTTCTTATCGGCCTTAGTTTTTTGAATCCTTTGGGCTCTTTCCAGGTTCGACTGAACCTGTGCCCAAACTGTGCACAGTTCCTGAGAGAGAACATTGGCCTCTGGGACCGCCGAAGCAGCTGGAGAAAAGGAGCCAAAGCGCGGATGAAACCCCATGTTGCAGAAAAACGGCGATACCCCAGAAGACGAATTCACACGGTTATTAATCGCGAACTCGGCCAGAGACAGGAATCTGGCCCACACATGCTGGTTATCAGCAACATAACATCTGAGATATTGCTCAACGGACTGATTAAGACGTTCAGTCTGACCATTGGTCTCTGGATGAAAGGCTGACGAAAAGGATAAGGAAATATCAATCTTCTTACAGAAGGCCCTCCAGAACTTAGACACAAACTGCACCCCCCTGTCAGAAACAATATTCTCAGGAACACCGTGTAGTTTAACTATGTGGTCCATAAATACGGAAGCCAAAACCTTTGCAGAGGGTAATTTACACAAAGGAATAAAGTGACACATCTTGCTGAATCTGTCCACCACTACAAGAATCACGGTTTTACCCTCAGAGCATGGCAAATCCGTGATGAAGTCCATGGACAGATGTGACCAAGGTCTATCAGGTATGGGTAATGGACGCAACTCACCCATAGGCCGAGTCTTGGGATTCTTGGACCTGGCACAAGTATTGCACGCAGTTACAAAAGCCTGAACATCTCTGGAGATTGACGACCACCAATACTGCCTAGAGACCAACTCCTTGGTGGCATTGATACCAGGATGTCCAAATAAAACAGAGCTATGGCACTCACCCAGCAGTCGCAACTGCAAATGAGCTGGCACAAATAACTTGTCATTGGGAGTACCAGTGGGAGCAAGATGTTGTCCTGCCACGATTTCAGAAGCTAGATCAGATGAGGTAGCGGCTACGATGATGTCAGCTGGCAGGATGGGCTCAGGAGGGACGTCAGGAGGCTGATACGCCTGGAAACTTCGGGATAAGGCATCGGCCTTAACGTTCTTGCTTCCGGGTCTGAAGGTAACACAAAAGTCAAAACGAGTAAAGAACAAAGCCCACCTCGCCTGTCTGGGATTCAATCGCTTAGCAGATTCCAGAAACATCAAATTCTTATGATCCGTGAGGACCGTAATGCGGTGTAATGCCCCTTCTAAAAAATGACGCCATTCCTCAAATGCCCACTTGATTGCTAGTAACTCCCTATTACCAATGTCATAGTTTCTCTCGGCAGGAGAGAACTTGCGGGAGAAGAAGGCGCATGGCTTGAGATTAGTTAAGGTGGAAGACCCCTGGGACAGTACTGCCCCCACACCATCTTCAGATGCATCCACCTCAACTACAAACGGCTTATTTTGATCAGGCTGGATCAGCACAGGAGCATCAACAAAAAACCGCTTTAGCTTTTCAAAAGCTTCAATAGCTGCAGGGGACCAGTTGACTAAATCAGCTCCCTTGCGGATCAAATCCGTAATGGGTTTGGCTATAACAGAAAAATTTTTGATAAATTTTCGATAGAAATTAGTAAAACCCAGAAATCGCTGGAGCGCCTTCAGAGAGGAAGGTCGCACCCAATCTACAATGGCCTGTACCTTACCCGGGTCCATTTTGAAGGAAAAAGGGGTGAGAATGTATCCCAAAAAGGTCACTTCCTGAACACCAAAGATACACTTCTCCCCTTTGACAAACAACTTGTTCTCACGCAACACCTCCAGCACTTGCCTGGTGTGGGATACGTGACTCTCCCAGTCTGTAGAAAAAATCAAGATGTCATCAATATAGACAATTACAAATTTTCCAATAAATGGTCTAAAAATGTCATTGACAAAATTTTGGAACACCGCAGGAGCATTACTTAACCCGAAGGGCATTACTAGGTACTCATAATGACCCTCCGGGGTATTAAAGGCAGTTTTCCATTCATCACCCCCACGGATTCTGATCAGGTTGTATGCCCCCTTCAGATCTAGCTTAGTAAACCAACAAGCACCCTGAACCTGATTCAACAAATCAGGAATAAGGGGCAACGGGTACCTGTTTTTAACAGTAATTTTATTGAGCTCCCTGTAATCGATACAGGGCCTCAACCCTCCATCCTTTTTCCCGACAAAGAAAAATCCTGCCCCCATGGGAGAAACAGAAGGCCGGATGTGACCCTTGGCCAGACTCTCCTTGAGATAATCCCTCATAGACTGACGCTCTGGAGTAGAGAGATTATAGATACGGCCCTTGGGATATCTGGACCCCTCAATAATATCGATGGCACAATCATATTGCCGGTGAGGAGGGAGGAACTCAGTCTCGGACATGGAGAAAACGTCCGAAAAATCGTTGATGTACTCAGGTAAGAAAAGAGACTCAGTAGTACCTCCCAACTGCAATACAGATTTGCAACACTTGTCACAATTCAGCCCCCATTTCTCTAATTCACCTGTTGACCAATTGATTACAGGATTGTGGTCCTGCAACCAAGGTAAACCAAGAACTAGGTCAGCAGGTAAATTTTTTAAAACCCAAAAAACACATTTTTCGGAATGCGAAATCCCAACCGTCAGGGTCACACTAGGAGTACAGAACTCGATCCTCCCATTATTTAGGGGAGTGGAGTCGAGGGCGATAATTTGAATACCCTCCCTTAAAGGGACCATCGGTAAACCCACAGACTGTACAAAATCAAAATTAATAAAATTAGCAGCAGAACCAGAGTCAACAAAAGCCTTTCCAGAACCCCTGAATTGATCATATGCAATGGAGATGGGTACTAAAACCTTTCTCCTTACCACTGCTGGGGTTACCTTACTTCCCACCGGAGATCTCCTAGAGGGCGGAAGTTTTGGACACTGCTGGAGCCAGTGGTTCACCTCGCCGCAGTAGAAGCAGGCTCCCTTTAAACGTCTTTGGTTTTTCAGGATACCTCCTAACTGCATGGACTCCGGGACCTTGGCAGGAGGTGGACTCAGAGGAGGAAACTCAGGCAGGACGACAGCTTGAGGAGTACTTGATCGTTCCCTCTGTCTTTCTCTCACCCGTCGATCCAGCTTAATAACTAAAGTCATGGTCGTCTCTAGGGAGTCAGGAGTAGGATAACTAACCAGAAGATCCTTGAGTTGGTCTGACAGCCCCACCCTAAACTGGCTTCTCAAAGTTGGGTCATTCCACCCAGAGGAGACACACCACTTCCTGAACTCTGCACAGTAATCCTCTACTGGGCGGTTTCCCTGCTGAATGTTCCTGAGCTGAGTTTCTGCTACAGTGGCCCAGTCTGGTTCTTCATACAAAAGACCTAAGGCCTGGAAAAAGGCCTCCACAGACAACAGACATGGGGAGTCAGATGGCAATGAGAAAGCCCACTCCTGCGGATCCCCTTGCAGCAAGGAAATAATAATTCCTACCCGCTGCTGCTCAGAACCCGAGGAGTGTGGGCGTAAACGAAAATATAATTTGCAACTTTCCTGGAAAGAACGGAAAGTCTTTCGGTTACCCACAAACCGATCGGGCAACCTTATATGGGGTTCAATAATGGAGGGAGCGGCTGCGGGTGCAGTTTGCAGCTGCTCCTGGTGTTGGATTCTCTCGGCCAGATCCTGGATCATCTGAGCCATGTCACCTATATGATCCGTGAGAACTCGCAACGGCTCCATTTAGTATGGCCTGTGATTCTGTCACGGGGGAGACAAGGGAAGGTGCGCCCTGTACTGAATACCCCCCCGTTCTCTCCCTGCCTGCTTGCCTCAGTCGGCCCTAGGCGGCCACGGACAACCACGGTGACGGTCCCTGCTCTGTATAAGTGCACAGGGAGGAACAGGGAACAATTGGAGAGACAAACACACACGAAACAAACACAATATTAGAATAGTCAGCAAGCCGGGTCATACACAGGAGATAACGTCAATACCGGTCATGTGGCGTGGCCAGCGCCACATGACCCAAAACCAGGTATATAATAAATGTTCTGAGCGCTGGTTGCCCAGACCAGCGCTCAGATGTCCCCGCCTGCTCGTTAACTAGGGGGGCGGGGAGGACGCCGGACGCGCTGTATCAGTGCGCGTGCCGGACCCTCTCCTGTGAGTGTCGTCATGGAGACGAGGACGCATCCTGCGTCCTCGCTCCGGCGCACTCCTGGGAGACCGGCGGCACGGCAGAGGGGAAGCGCTCCGCCGGCTCCCCGTTACATTATCTGTTGATGAACTGAGCATTTTTTACTTAAAAAAAAAATCCAATCCACTGGATGAAAAATGACATCCTATCACTGAAAACCTAGATGTCATATTTAAATAAGAAAAAAAATAATTCTATAGGATGAAATATTTACATTATGCCCTGGAATCACAGGCTTTACGCTGAGAACAAAGCTGTCCCATTTACATAAATTCATGGAAATACAGATAGTTTGCTTTCATGTATGAAAATATCATTGTGGCAACCTTTAATATTGTTGTTTCCATTTTAATATCTTTCATCATTTCGCTTTTACATTATTTTTCAAGAAAGGAAAGGAAAAGAAAGCCCGAAGCGCTGCAAATTGTTCTCTAAATATTGAAAAAGAATAAAGAGATTCCTATTAGTCAAGAGTGGGGAAAAAATGAAATTGAATGTTGTCTGGTTAAAATGCAAAAATAGCTACGGAATAAATTCCTATTTTATACAATTTGTCGCAGTTATTACAATATACCTCATAGGTTTCCCTGTTCTATGCCATAGGAACATATGTCGAGAAGTCTAAAAGAGAGAAAGAAAATTAAATTTGGAGGCAGAATAAAATCCTAATTATTAAAAAATACAATTAAATTAAAAGGACACTACACCAGCTCCTGAGGTAATTATTTCCCGGATTCCCTACTCTTACACTAAAGAACCAGCCCTTGAGATCTCCTTTTCCCAGAGTCACCTTTCTTACAGTAAAGAACCAATTCCTCGGATGACTATTCTATGGATCCCCTGCTCTTACAGTAAAGAACCAGTTCCTGAGGGGAAAATTATGCAGATTCGATACTCTTACAGTAAAAAACTGTAACTCTTTTAGTAAAAAACAGCTTCTGAGGTGATTATTTCCCAGAATTATTGCTCTTACAGTAAAGAACCAGTTCCTGAGTTGGCAATTCCACATATTCAAAACTCTTAACTGCTTCTGAGGTGACTGGGTTATGACTTTCCTTACTGTTACAGGAAAGAACCTTCTCCTCAAGTTACTATTCCACAAACTCAGTGATCTCCCAGTAAAGAACCAGCTGCTGAGGTGACTATTTCCCAGATTCACCTCTCTTACAGTAAAGAACCATTACTTGGGGTGACTATTCTATGGATGCCCTGCTCTTGAAGTAAAGAACCAGCTCCTGAGGTGACTATCCCACAGATTTACTGCTCTTACAGCAAATAATCTGTTCCTGAGATGGCAATTTCACAGATTTAATACTCTTATAGTAAAAAAAACAGCTTCTGAGGTGACTATTCTATGCGTTTCCCTGCTCTTACAGTGAAGAACCTGCTTCTGAAGTTACTATTCCACAAATTAATCACTCTTACAGTAAAGAACCAGCTACTGAGGTGACTATTCCATGGGTTCACAGCTCTTAACGTAAAGAATCAGCACCTGAGGTGAGTATTCCACAGATTCACTATGCTTACAGTATTCAACCAGCTCCTGAGGTTACTATCCCAAAGATTCACCGCTCTTACAGTAAAGAACCAGTTCATGAGGTGGCAATTCCACAGATTCAATAGTGTTACAGTAAAAAAAAAAAAAAACTTCTGAGGTGACTATTCTATGCGTTTCCCTGCTCTTACAGTGAAGAACCTGCTTCTGAAGTTACTATTCCACAAATTAATCACTCTTACAGTAAAGAACCAGCTACTGAGGTGACTATTCCATGGGTTCACAGCTCTTAACGTAAAGAATCAGCACCTGAGGTGAGTATTCCACAGATTCACTATGCTTACAGTATTGAACCAGCTCCTGAGGTTACTATCCCAAAGATTCACCGCTCTTACAGTAAAGAACCAGTTCATGAGGTGGCAATTCCACAGATTCAATAGTGTTACAGTAAAAAAAAAAAACTTCTGAGGTGACTATTCTATGACTTTCCCTGCTTTTACAGTGAAGAACCTGCTCTGCTCCTTAAGTTACTATTCGACAAATTCATCGCTCTTACAGTAAAGAACCAACTACTGAGGTGACTATTGCATGGGTTCAGAGCTCTTACAGTAAAGATCCAGCACCTGAGATGAGTATTCCACAGATTCACTACTCTACAGTAACGAACCATCTCCTGAGGTGACTATTCCACAAATTCTATGCTTTAACCCTGAAGAAGCCACACTTGGTGGCTATACTGTATGTGTGTGGTGCAATACTCTCCCTCCTTGTCATAGGTTAAGCCACTTACTGTTGCACCATTAGGCTCTACCTGGTCATTTTTATACGCAGTTATTTGTTGTCATCTTGGATCTTACTTGTATTTGACACTTTGAGCTTCTGTTTATTGCTAGTGAGGCAGGGTCTCTAAATCATGGTATATTGATATTGCTGTGATCATATTGTTATAATTTATAGTATCACCCAGCAGATACATATTGTATTGTAAATAGGGGGAGAGGCTAGCCTTAGGTGTATATTGCAGTACCAAATCTGGTTGCCTTCCTGAGGGCTGAAGTAACTGTACATGTGTACCACATACTAAAGACCTTTAGGAGGGGCCATGAAGCTAGAAAATATCTAGATACATAATACAGAGTTTACCTGCATTGAAGACATCATCAGGATAAGATCTTGTTACCACCAACTCTTTTTGTATAATATGAGCATTGGCCAGGTGCCATGTTGTGAACTGGTCCATGCGGTGCTTATCCATGACTTTGGTGAATGTTACTTGCAGTACTCTGTATATTATCCTTTATACTGTATATATCATTTATCATAGTGAAGTATACTTTTTATGCCCCTTAGCCATGTTAAGCCTATTTATTCATGGATCTCAGAATTAACAGTAAAACAAGATCTCAAAACACAAACACCTGTCCCCATTCTGAGATTGGCGAGGTACAGTCAAGGCATACGGCGATTGGCGAGATACAGTCAGATTGAATGAGGCCCTCTTCTCTAAGTATCCAACAGTACTTTTCCTGGTGTATAAGATAGATTTCAAGGCCAGGCATCCAAACAGTGAGGATGCCTGGCCCTGTCAATAAGTCTAGCAGTGTGTGTGTGGATGTGGTAGAGGAGGTAAAAGGGTGCATAGAGGGGCTAGGTCAGCCCCTTGGTGTCCTGAGCACCTCATTAGGATAAAAATAAAAGTACAAATTTATCTAATACAATACCTCTGCTTGCTGCAACATAGGTGTCATATCACTTGGCATGACTGGCCCTACCAGGCAGTGTCACACCAGTGCTCCATGTTCTGCTGTTTCTGGGCAGGTGTGGACGTCGGTCCTCTCTCCGTGTGTGCATTGGGACTAGTGCTCAGTGAACTTTTTTCATCAATTTGAGAGTTACTCCTTTCCTTTTGCTCCCTGTCCAACTGCTGTCTAAGGTGGCGATCAGCCTTTTTATTTAGCTGCGTTGTGGTTCCACCTCCTCTCCTGAGCTTTGAGGTTTTCTAGTCTCTAGTAACCATCGAAGGTGTGATCTCTTGTCTGACTCCCTGTGTACCGTACTTTCCCTGTTCACCAATTTTGCTTCTTGCTGCCTGCCCTGACCTTGGAACTGTTACCTGTCCTACACACGTACTCAGACTTCCCTGACTTTGGAATTGCTATCTGGAATATACACGTACTCAGTCTGTCCTGAACTTGGAACTGCCAGCTGGAATACACACAGACTCACCCTGCCCTGATCCTGCCCTGGACTGTGTTGAGACTATGCCTTTTGCTTGAGTCCCTGTGGATCAGCTGTCAACTACACTAGGACTAGTCCAGGAGGTAGTGGCCTGGTGGTTCCCTGCAGCAAAGTCCAGATCCCTGTACAGGGGTTAAAGTGTGAATACCAGGGAACTACCAGGACAACACCCTTAGGTTTAGCCCAAAGTCAAACTGGTTAGTTGGCACAGTGGGTCCACACCCACTGTCCATTACACTAGGGTTGATCATGCTGAGGTCAGGTTGGTTTATGAATATTGTGCAGTTGATTTGACCAGAACAAATTCACAAACTTTGCCCCCAAAAATGACTAATTTCGCCCCCTATGATTGTGTATCTCTACATCTCTCCAAGAATCTAATATGAAATAATGTGGTCCCAACAAGTCAATTTCCATCACCAAAACGGTTTCATTTGGCCAAAAAGTGCAGTAATCTTTAATCGTGCAGTTAGATATCTCTACATCTTTCAAAAAATCCAATGATAGAAAATGTAACTTTGATGAGTGAATTAAAAGAAAAAGAAACAATGGATTAATTCAACCAAAAAAAAAAACGTTGAGTAATTTGGACATAAAAATGGTTACTTTGCCCAAAACGAGCAGTAACCTTTAATTGTACCTTCCTATATCTCTACATGAATCCAATAATAGAGAATTCAACCTCAGTAAGTTAATTTAGAGCCACAAAATTAAACAGGAACAATCCAAACCCATAAGAATTTTCTCTAAAGGTTTTTAGAGAAAATCTCGGGACAAGTGTAATGAAATTGTGATTGAAATGAGTAACTTTCTCTCCAGCTCCGTTACAAATGTGATTCAAATCAATCCATGTTATGAATCTAGGAGATAATGTCATCATTAACATAATATAACTCATCCAATGCTTAGTGCAGAAATTATTACAATTATAAATATGATATATTCCAAGAACAGAGCTATGAAGTGGGCACTTGAAAATATCCAGCTAGTTGTGCCGAGGACATGATTACATTTGGCTCTCTGAGTGTTATTGCCCATGCTTTCTATTACATATGGATGAGCTCCGTATAACGCTCTTTCATCAGTCTCTTCTTGATGCATAATTGGTAATGATGAAAATCCTTCCATTGGTATATACTGGAGAAAGTAGGTGCAAAGCTTAGGACTGCTTTTGTGTCACACGGGAGAACTCGTGAAAAATACTCATTGCACAATTCAGAATTTTCTATTAGGCTCAGATGATACAAATGTTTTTCTTATTACAACAAAATATAAAAATATCCATAAAAATAAACACATCATAGTAAATTAGAAGATCAAAGTAACGCCTGTAGGTAGAGACAGACAAGGACAGTGATCCCTAAGCTGGAATCCAGCCCGCTTTCCCTACTTGCTTGCAGTATAAGCCCTACTTGGAAGAACTGGTCGATGGTCCCTACGCTAAATAAGTTCAGAGATGGACAAACACCAACAGACAACAAACACAAAAGTAGTGTTGTGTGGCAATGGGTTAGAACCAATGGGCTACGCAGTACCAAACGTGAGACAAAGAGCGATCAGAAGACAAGTTGGGGTCAGAAGCACAAAGGAATCAGTACAAGGGAACAAGGCACCTAGCTAGTGAGCAAAACAAGACTATCGCTGACAATGCTGTATGGCCAGGAAGGGATTTAAATAGAGCACTGAGTTCCTGGATCAGAACCTGATAGGTCCATAACTCGGCGCTCAATTAATCAGAACACTAGTACAAAGTAAATAGATTGCTGGGGGTGCGACCGCTGGGATCCTCCAAAATCACGAGAACGAGTCCCATTCTCCCTTTCTGATGAAGCATTAGGTCATGCATACGCACTGCTGCTCCATTAATTCACCCAACAGACACCAACCCACAGCAAACCACATTCCAACAAACACCATCCCAAGGCATACCTCACCCAACATAAACCGACCTATAGCACAGTACATCCCAATATACACAACCCATGGCACGCCACACCCAACATACACCAACCGACGAAATACCAC
This sequence comes from Rhinella marina, assembly GCA_900303285.1. Classification (NCBI taxonomy): domain Eukaryota; kingdom Metazoa; phylum Chordata; class Amphibia; order Anura; family Bufonidae; genus Rhinella; species Rhinella marina. The sequence goes on along the minus strand of ONZH01021004.1, from coordinate 191,161 downwards.
ATCCCTACATAGAACACTCAAGGTCACACCACATTCCAACATACACCACCCTATGGCAATCTACTCCCAACATACAGCAGGCCATGGCACACCACATCTCAACAGACACCCCCTTATAGCAGACCATATCCCAAGAGACACCACTCTATCACACTCCACACTCAACATGCACCACCCCATGGCACATCACATCCCAATAGACAACACTCCAAGGTACACCACACCCAATAGACAGAACCCCACACAAACCACATCCCAACGAACACAGTCCCATGGAACACATCCAACATACACCACCTTATGTCACACCACATCCAAACAGACACCACCCCACAGCGAGCCACATCCAACAGAAACCACCCCACAGCACAACACATTTCAAGAGACACCACCCCATGGCACGCCACACCCAACATACACCAACCCATGACATACCACATCCCAACAGAAACTACCCCATTGCACTCCCCATCCAACATACACCACCCCATGGCACTCCACATCCCAAAATACACCCTACCCTATGACACGTGACACCCAACATACACAACGCCATTGTACACCACATCCCAACAGACAACACCCCATGGCACGCCACATTCCAACAGACAACAACCCATGACATGCTACGACCAAACAGACACCACCCCATAGCACACATCTCAACATACACAACCCAATGGCATACTGCATTCAAACAAATGCCACCCCATGGCACGCCACACCCAACATACACCACCCCATGGAACGCCACACCCAACATACACCACCCCATGGCACGCCACACCCAACATACACCACCCCATGACACACCACTTTCCAACAGACATCACTCCATAGCACATCATATCCCAACAGACACTACCCCATAGCACATCAAACCACAGAAAACACCTACCTGACTCTGTGGCATGCCACAACTTAGAAAACCACGCCTTGTCAGAAGTGCCCCTTAAAAAATATTTGGCATCCATGTCTACTAGACTTTGTAAATAATAGAAGACAAAGACAAAGTGATTACAATCTATTGTTGACCCTACTGTTGTATGTTTCAGGCTGTCCTATTGTTTTGTATGCGGCATGCATTCGCAGACTCTTCAAGCAGCGTCCTTCTGTACCTAAGTTATATTAACTTTTCAATGAAGTATTATGTTCTCAGAGATACGTGAGAGGCATAAGGAATCTCCTCCTTCTCTTAAGATCCCCGGTAATATTATATCGCTATTAGGATTCTGCTGGTGCTTGCATTTAGCAGATAGGAGCAGCGGGAGAAGCCTCTTGAACATTTCTGCATGGTTCATGGAGTGGCGCCTTCCAGTCACCTGAGCAATGATTATTCATGTGTTCATATAAACAGTGCGTCTTTGGGATTTACGGCATTGAGCAGTCGGTGTGAAGGTGTTTATGTGAATGTGTTAGGAATAACAATCCAGTTTGCATATTTTACAGGCTACATATTATATGTATAGTCGTCTGGATAACAAGTTGGGTGTAAAGTTACAGCACCTGAGATAAAGTGTTCGAAGGACACTTCCAGAAGACACCACCTTGACCTCCCATGCTAAATCTGCTACTGGACCCCATTCATAATAATGCCTTTGGGTGCCTTCAGGCACCTGTGTCTGGATGAATCTGCACTTGTGTCATAGGCACTTCCATGTGAGTTGTGTATGTCCATGACTACAAGAAACATCCATGTATGTTTACGTCTTAAGACGTCATGCATATGGTCAGGACCAGATTTGGGATTTCAGGGGCCTCAAACAAAGTTATGCCTGGGACCCCTGTTACACGACTAAGCTTTGCCCCCAGCAAACTATTAATATGGTAACCACTTATGACCCCCACACACAGTATTTTGCCCTCTTCGGTGCTGCTCACACAGTATGTGCCCCCCAACACAATATTGTGCCCCTTATGGGTCCTAACACAGAATAATGCCCCCTTATGTGCCCCCAATACAGAATAACGCTCCCAAACACATGATGGTGTCCCCTTATGTTCCCCTGACACAATATGATGTCCCTTTAGTGGGTGAATACTCACCTAGCCCACATTCCCGCGATCAATGGGTTAGATTCCTCACTACAGATCTTCTCTGGTCTGTCCAGCAACATGGACCATGACATAACTTTATCGTGCCGGCACCCTGCTTCACCCCATTGTGTTCCACTGTGGCCGTGTATGGAGGATGCAGACGCAGTTGAAATAGTTGCCATTGCTTGGGGTACCTAGCTGTTAGTAGGCAGCAAGGGGCACCCTTGATCTATGGGGCTCCAACCAATTGCATGGCCTGCATAGTGATTGAATGAGGGGGATTCCCTTTTCAGACCACCCAATGTTAGTAAGCGTGAAGAGCCCCTAGAAGACTCTTTGCCATGTAGGGTGAGGCGAGCTTGCATGTGTCTTGATGGGGAGAAGGTAGTAAGTAGCGTCCAGACATCTCTCGGCTCCTCTCCTGCCATCGGTGGAGGACAGGACACCTCCATGCTCATTAGATAGGCACTGGGTCCCACTGAAACCAGAGAGTTTGGCCGAGGTTTATTCTTTCTTATATCTTGGCCTGTCTGGGGATTTTTTTAGTATTATGATTTCTGGGCTGCAGTAAACTTGCGATATAAAGTTACACGTCAGGCCAGCGTCCTCTCCGGATAATTCGTTGAAATGAATCGACATTTTCCAGGAACATTTTTATCTCTTTTGTTAATTTCTCTAACAAATAGCTCCACAAAGCACGGCATTCATTTTCTAAAGAGACAATGTGCTTGTTATTAAATCATAACTCTGTTCTCTTAATGGGATTTAAGGCATAAGATTTATAAAAGTGAAGGCAAAATCATTTCATAGATACGCAGCCTCTGGTGCAGCCGAGCCACAAATCTAAATCATTGTCTTCTCTATGAAGAGCAGCATATTTAATGTTCATTGTAAAAAAATAAAAAAAATCAGACTATACCATAACATCCAGTGGGGAGATTTACTGAACAAACCTTTGTAAGAGTCACCAAAAAAGTATTCTTTCACTCAGCGCTAACCCAAATGCAAGTTTCCATGGTGATCTGCACACTAGTGATGGCTAACCTCCGGCACTAGGTGTGGTGAAACTATGACTCCCAGCATGCTCCATTAATTTGTATGGAGCTAAGCAAGTGTACATCTTGGGAGTTGTAGTTTTACCACAGCTGGAGTGTCAGAGGTTAGCCATCACTGCTATAGGCCCTTAACGTAGGGAATAACTAAATAGCTACGTATTTCAGGAGAATCTATGCAAAGACTTCTCTGACATCCTTCCTGCTTTCCAGACAACTCCCTCTTCTCTGATATCACTTCCTGCTTTGCAAACAATTTCCTTTTCTCTGAGCCCATGTCCTTCTCTTTAATTGATTCCTTCTTCATGGCATCACATGCTCCTCTGTAGTTATCTATTGTTTCTCTGACCTCAATTCCTGTTATACAGACTCTCTTTTCTGTGACATCAATTCCTTCTCTCTAAGCCACTCCCTCTTCTCTAAGATCACTTCCTGCTCTGCAGCTATTGGCTGAAGCTGCACCTCACAGACTTCCTGCTCTGAAGCTCAGAATCATCAGCTTTTGTGGGTCCAAGGAATCCTACTCTGGCACTATCCCCCATCATCTTGACTTACTTTATGGTTCACCACTT